>OZ024880.1:37174167-37206536 GCA_964017185.1 Rugalucina vietnamica | reverse complement strand
TTTCTGTTGTTAGTCATTAGAATTAAATTTCTGTGTGAAACTCAGTACTGTCACGGATCAGTGCTGTCACGGTCGTGACAGTAATGATGTGACAGCACTGAGTTGACTTCTGTCAGCAGGTGTGGATTCAGGTAATTTCCTAGTTCGCCTTTTACGAGAGGGTCTGAGCTACTAACGCCAGCAGCAGCCAGGAGTGGCCAATTTATATCGCTTTGAAAATCATTTGAGGTGTGTGGGTGATACAAAACGCTTCGTCGACCACGGTATACAATTAGCCCCCCCCCCGGGGGTGGTACTCCCATAATGATATGCAGACAGTTAAATGCCTTTTTTGCAGTCCATTCCAAATTAGATTACCCCTTTTCAGTAATATCCCTTTTCAGTAAAAAAAAAAAAAAAAAAAAAAAAAAAAAAAAAAAAAAATAACATTTTAAGCCCCCCACTTTATACGGAAATATCGCCTTTTTGTTTAAAACGCCATCCCTTCCTCGAGGGGTGGGAGGGGCAACTCGGGGTAATGCTGGTACGGATGTGCCGTAAAACCTACCAAATCCATACACCTCGAAAAAAGGGACCCTGTAATATACACACTAGGGGTCAATGGTACATGTACATGAAAATACGAAAATTTTAACCTTCTCTGACGCATGTGTCTTTCAGTGTGTTTGTATGTTGCATACCATTCCGAAAATATGTTACCCATGCAATATACAGAGATTTTTTTAGCTTTAAAAATCGAAGAAAAGATATATCTGATTGTGTACACGTTAGAACCGCCTAGGGTCAAATTTAAAAAAAACAAAAAGAAGTAACATTGTATACCCCATTTTACCCTGTATACGTCACTACTTAAAAGTGGGATGTAATGGGATATATGTAAAAGCAAATGTGCAACTCAGCTGCAAGTTAACCTAAATTTGAGGCCCATCCAAGGGGGTATTAGCTCTAAGCTCAGTAAAAGTAAAATTACCTTTCTCCCTAGCTCACTAAAAATCTTTTCCTTGCTCCCAGCTTCCTAAAACCAAGAGTGTCCTATTCTAGTAATCCCCAGTTCGCGTTTGTTTTGCTTGAAGCAAACGTGCTTTGTTAGAGCATTGGATCTACGCAAAGGTGTCCCTGGTTAGAGCATCAGCTGAGGCTTCGTTGGTTGCGACCTTAAGTGAGTCACTGCCCCTAAGCTCATCGGTAAATGGTCAGAAATTAATCGTTTCCGCACACATTGGAATGAAAAAAGCGAGATCGGATAATTATCAGTGCTGTCACGAAAACATCAGTGCTGTCACGATATCAGTACTGTCACGGTCATAATTATTTAAAATTCTCAAAACGCATCATATAAAAGTAATTGCTTTTGGTATGTAATGATTCAATACTGAAATAGTAAACGTTTAGCAGAACTTATTTTTGGTTTAATCCTACAAGATAATGTCTACAAAAATAAAGCGTTTCAGAAACAGAACAAATCACAGTATGTGTATTTTCATTGAAGATCTCTTCCTCGTTAAATCATTGAAAGTATTTAAGGTTTGTGTGAACTATTGTTCGTGACAAGTTATATATCCCCCCACATACAGATTGGGGAAGTCTTATCAAATGAGCGTTTTACGCAAGAAAGTTTGTTCGTGACAGCACTGATATTTTTTCAAGGGTACCATACAATTAATTAATGCTGGTGCACTATTTGTTCAGTTAAACTCGGAATATTTTATTTCTATATTCTATATGCTCCTGTTAATAAAACTATCCCATTGAAAAAGAAAAAAAATGGACAATTGTTTTTTTTTTTTCGTTTTGCCTTTCTGGATTGCTCCATTTTTTGATAATGACCCATATATGCTTTTTCTGAACTGAAAAGAAAAATCATTCCTTCCTATAAGTTTCTTAAATTTGTAAACCCAGTCACCATAAAATACTGGTTCCGAAAGACCCTCACGTAAAAGTGTTTTAGCCCAACATTATATTTGAGAATCAGCTCATAGTGTCTGAGATAAAATTTAGAAAATGGTTTTAGAAGCTAATGATACCGATAGCCCTGCTAGAGACGTTTGGCTGTTAAACATTTATTTCGCGCGTTGAAGTCCTCTACATGATTGCAGACTCTAGCAAACCTAATAAGTTGCGAAATGTACACCATAAGAAGTACTGCGAGGAACGTCACCATCCAAAAACGGAAAATTTACTATATCAAAATCAAAGTCATCATGTTCATCATAAATTTTAGAAGAAACATAGAAATATGTAAATCCAAAAGGGGGGCTTCGGTATCTGTGGTGTTGGCTTTATTTAACTGCAGTTCAGGAGGATAAATTTGATTGGCCATGCCTTCAAAATAAAGATTGTCAATGTTCAAAAGGTCATCGAGGTACATAGAAGTCGAATTAAAAGCCTCGATAGCATCAGCTTGATTGTCATGGTTACGAGAATCCACGAAATCTTGTTCGTAGCGGTATAAAAATAAATCAGCTACGAGAGGGGCGAAATTTGTACCCATCGGAATTCCATCGAATTAGACGTGGGTCTAAAAAGTTCTGTCATATGTGTTATTTATTAATAGACATGATAGGTTGTCGTATTATACCTTGACTGACAGGGCTATATTTCTCCTTTATAATGTTGCCAAAATAATGCACGAAAGAAATAAATTGTTCGAAATAGACGCCTTGAAAGACATCTTGGGTAAAACCTCTGGCACGTTTTCTTGAATTTGTGAATATTGTTGTGTGCGTTTCATGCGTTATATCTTTATAACTACCGATCAAATTTTCTTCAACTTTAATAATAGTATATGTAGAAAAGCAATGTGACAAAAATTACTGTTATCGAAGCTATATGCTGACTTTACAATAAAGCGATATACGTGGGTTGGGATTTAAGTTCGTAGACTTTCTTTATAAAAGTTCAGATGTCTGTTATATAGACAATCGTAAAATTGTATACATGTATATTATGCTTTTGTAAACACCTGCCGCCTACAATCACATATTTTGTTATATATTATGTATATTCTCGTATGTCATGTAGATTGACTTGAGATTAATAAAGTGTATGTATGCCTGTCTGTCTGTCTGTCTGTCTGTCTGTCTGTCTAGAAACTGAAATTATATCATCTAAAAATACATTCTTTTACCTAGTACACGAGGTTCTACTCAATATGTTTCAGCACAACAATGAATTTAACACAATGACCCGCCATCACCCGTACACGCCGTGGAAACTTTGACGTCGAAATTACGTCGAATTTAAATCAATACCGGCATTTAAGGTCAGGGTGAAGAAAAAAAACGCCACGATGGATTTTTTTTTTATTTTTTGCATATCGATGTTTTAAATGCTCCCCCATCGGAATATGTAAAAATATTCCTTGACTACCGGATTCGTTTTTGAGGCAATCCAAAAACACCATTTTTACCATTAAACTCAATGGGAAACGGGGAAATAGATGTCTGATTTCGCACATAAACATATTTTTCTCCTAAATTCCACGATGAAATTTTTTTAAAAACTGATATTATCTGCGTGAATTATTTTGGAACAGGTTGCTTGAAAAAAGTCCTTGACAACCAGGCTCGTTTTCGAGCTATTTAACATCTTTCACATGTAGGGTCGGGTTTTTCTGGTATTTTCCACGACGTAACGTAATGTCGTGGCGCAAATGGGCGTCACAGTTTTATGTGACGTCGGCTGATAAAACGTTCAAAATCTAGCATCCAGAGCAAACGGCTTACTAATCGGGGTTTAGATCTACAAAGAATTTGAAACAAAATTGGAACTCACTACACATATACTGTAAGTATTTTTGTCGTTTACCTCTCCAAACTTCCCTTGAAAGAAAGCACCAAGAATAACGATTTCGTTTAAACTGGTACCCCGTTATCACCAAAAGTGACAACTGGCATAGGTAACTGTCTCCTTGGTTTTTATTGGCTTATACAAAAAATTGATAATCCAATCAAACCTAGCGTGACATAGTTTCAAATATTATGCAAATCATTTTTAAAAGCTATTTTCTCTTATTGATTGTCGAGCCATTGTTGTCTTTCCATCATTAATTCTTTATTAAATCGTTATTCCAAAGACTTACACATGTATCTTACGGAATAAGGAAATCAACTTTAAGAATTATGCAATTTAATAGAAATCTCGTGAAATCTCGCTGAAGTCTCACGGGCAGAATCCTGCCCGTTTTCATTAGCCTATGTCCTTATATACGTATAGGGCAGGTACAAGTCAAGATTTCGTTCATCCTCCGTGTAAAACTTCTACAGTGGACGGTTCGGGGGATTTATCTTAGATCCTGGACGATCGTGTTATACTCACTTCACAGATTTACCGGACACATCTGCTTTTATAGGCCTAGGTCAGATTTAGATTCATTTCATTGATATTTATAATAGTAAATATGTGACGTGAGTCTGCTTCTTTCCGGCACAGAAACCTAGAATATCAACCAAAGCGTGCAATACCGTCTATAGAAAATGTTTTTGCATTTTTTGAAAGAGGATACATAGTACTTTACAAAACCAAGTGATGCCACTCTGGCATCCTTGGGCAACTCGCTAAAATTAAGATGGCGTCCAAGATTGCGGCCAAACGTGGTATTTACATGAAATGGACCCATATAGCACTCTTATTATTTCTAAATTGCTCTTTTATGGTCAATGAATAGTGAAATTAAATTATATGAATCATTTCATCATTTGACAGTTTGTAAGATACAAGATGGCATCCAAGATGGCGGCAAAACATGTTATTTCCATGAATTGGACCCATATAACACTCGTATTATTTCTAAATTGCTCTTTTATGGTCAATAAATAGTGAAATTAAATTATATGAATCATTTCATCATTGGACAGTTTGTTAGATACAAGATGGCATCCAAGATGGCGGCCAAACGTGTTATTTCCATGAAATGGACCCATATAACACTCGTATTATTTCTAAATTGCTCTTTTATGGTCAATAAATTGTGAAAATAAATGATATGCATCATTTTATCATTGGACAGGCTTTTAAATACAAGATGGCGTCCAAGATGGTGGCCAAAATAGTTTATTTAAATGAAAGTAACCCAAAATACACCCCAGTTGTTTATGTATTGCGCTCAAGGTAAAAAAATGGGAAATTAAATCATATACAGCCTTGAACATAATAATACTACATATCAATTTGATGTATCCCTAAATGACACCTAAAGGGAGATAATCATACTCTAAAAAAATTGTGCTATTTTTTATTTTATAGTAACTGAATTTTTGCATATTGTGAAACAAGCCACTACCGTTTTAGCAAAACACGTGGTAGGCATGCATACATGTAAGAGAGAAATGTGTTGTTTAACTTTCGATTGTTGGATGCCTAGATTGCTCAGGGGTATTGTTCACGATTCGTGTGTTACCTATAGATATACCATTTCAGATACATGTTTAATTATGCTGTTACATCCTCGCTGTAGTGCTTTCACATACATGTCCCGAAAAAAAAATAAAATAAAATGAAAAAAGATATAATGTCTTTCTTCTACCTCAGATAGTCATCCACATATTGTATCTGGGGAAAAAAGATGCCTTAATATAGCATAGATTAACCTTGTTAAGTGAGGGTTGACCAGGAGTATAAACAATGCGGAGTCCGCCATACCCAGACAAAGAAATTAATTTATTATGTCGGTCATGAATGTACTTTCGGACAAAGCTGGAGAGAATGGTATCCGGCTCGTTGTCGGAGTACGATTTCTAGATACGCAGTTGCAAGAACGCCAATACATACTAGTTATCATAGTGAACAGTTACCAATTCATGTAAGTCATATTTTGTCTTCATGGTATACCTTTCTACAATGATGGTTGTGAACGATCATCACTTTAAAAATGAATAAGATTCATAGCAACCGTTGTGTAAGACCCATAGTGGAACTACACACGACCAAACTCACAAAATGTTTTATTTTAGCTTTATTTTATTTTAATAACAGTGCTGGTTTCAGTGTTTCTGTTCTCACTTGAAGAGGAAGAAGAAGATCTTGTGATTGCTAAGACCTTGGGACTCACAGACCAGTAATAGAATTTCCCCATTGGCATTCAGTGTGATTTAATAGTCATTTTGGCATTTCATGTGTATTACAACTTTTTATTTAAAATCACCACAAAGGCACTTTTTATTTTTCATGTCGCACATAAAAGTCACTTCTCTACTGAGACAGTGACCAGCCAAACACAGCCCATTAAATTTACCATACTGTACCAAAACTGCATTCCACAAAGCTTGAAAGATTTTATAATTGTGAACAGTAACCAGCCAGATCATATATTCTACCCTCCCCATCCTATTCCTGCTGTACTGGACAGTTTTCAACCTGTTACCTTTGGTTTAATCTGATGGCCTGTGTACATCTGCGTCGAATATAAAGATTCACGGATGAATGAAATAGAGAATTTGGATGAATCTCAAATCAGTGGAGACTGCATATTTGCATATACTGCATATTTGTACAGGAGACTGCATATTTGCATACACTGCATATTTGTACTGATTTGAGATACAAACCGACTTCTACAGCGAGTGTTAGGTTCATACGCAGCTGTTACACGAGAACAGAAACATTTCCGCTTATGACTCTATTGAGATTAGTACCAAGAGAGTGGTTGCTCCGTCACAATATGACTGAAGAGTTTTGACTAGGGAGTGGATTCATAACCAAACCACATTAAACCTACTGAAATCCCGGCATTATCGATTGTAACCCCTATCCAACTCAACTGCAGGCCACATTAATCCATATTTTAGTTTCTACACATATTCTACACAGCCAACCGCCTTTTACCACGTCGTCATCCTCCGTGAAACCCAATCCTATCCATCTCACCCTATTCTACCATATCTTTCTGCCAGCATGTTCTACATTTACCTTTGAAACAGTCAGGCAAAGTTAAGTTTCCTAGCATTGTAATTATTTGCAATGCTTTAATAGACAGCATTGCTTGACAGTAGATTACTAATTTATAATCTTCTATTTGTACCAGTTTATTCTAAAATAACCAAAGGTTACTAAAATTCGAATGATGGTGGTAATATTGGCGTTTTGGCAGTTTTTGTTGAAATTTTGTTTAATAAAACGCAGAGATGGAAATCTTTCCGGTGGCCATGTTGAATTTTAGCAGCCATTTTTATTTTAGCTTTTGTCATATATTCCTGAACAATCTTAGCTTTACGACCTCTGCACCTTCTATGTCATGTTTTTAACATTGCATCACATATATTGATGGAAATCTATAAAAATAACATTTTTGTCGGCCATCTTGGATTGTCGTGACCATCTTTATTAATTTTGCTTTTGTTGCTTACATGTATTAATGGGAAAAATATGACTTAACTTGAAGTTTTCTCCACTTTAAATGCCATTTTTCAATATTTCATCACATGCTTCTATCAAAAGCCCTTATTTCGTCGGCCATCTTGGATTTTGATGGTCATCTTGATTTTGTTTCTTTTCATTTTGTTGCATACTGATAAAAAAAAGGCTAATTTTTATTATTTCTCAAATTTTAAGGCAAGCATTTAGCATTTCATCAGATATCTGTACGAAATTCTATCAAAAACCCTTCTTTTGTCGGCCATATTGGATTTTGGCGGCCATCTTGAATTGCCCAAGGATGCCAATCTGGCATCATCCGGATTTCAAATCAGGATACCCATACCAACTTTTTTCTGCAAAAACATTTTCTATAGACGCTATTGCACGGTCATCTTGGGTTCATGCCGGACTATTTAGACCCCATGATATTTACTTTATCACCTCCGCGACATTTTGTCGAAAATAACATTTGTGGAAAATGTCCCCATGCCCTAACCCTAGTGGTTGTTGGCTCAAAATGAGCTTCTATTGGCTAGTCTTCTACGGAATAAATCTCAAAATTTTGCGGTGAATATTTTTGAAGTTACAAAATTTTCGACAAAACACATTTTCGACGAAATCATTTTTGATCATTTTATTCAGGCCTGGTTTCCACGGACAATGTTTCATTGACGAAGATTATATGTCATAGAAACTTTGGCAATGAGTGAGTTCACGCACAGCAAAGATTTCTTATATTACTGAGCTCGTTCCACAGATATTTGACAATGAAACTTCGCGACAGAATTGATTTTACACGAGGATATTCAGATTGTAACAGTACACATACTTGCTGTGTGTGCAACTAAGTATAAAAAAATCTTGCAGCATTTCTTCCTGATTTACCTTTCATGTGCTTCTTCATTTTTTTCTCCAGGATTTGCACCTTATTTTAGAATGAGTGAGAACGACAGACCCCCAAGTGCCAGGTGGTGTGGGTGACAACTTCCAAGAAAATTATAAATTCAGTGTACACTCTGCATGGTCAGATACTGAAAGTTGTCACAAGTGCCAGGTATGTCACAAGTGCCAGGTACTTGGGGGTTGACGTCTCCAGTGGCCTATCCTGGAATTCCCACATAGACCGTATAACCGGAAATGCCAATAGAACACTAGGATGCATTCGGCGTAACATCAAGACCAAAAACCCGAAGGTGAGAGAAACAGCCTATAATACGCTTGTCCGCCCTCAGCTGGAGTATTCCTCCCCGATTTGGGACCCTCACACTGACGATAAAACACTCCAACTTGAGAAAATTCAAAGAAGAGCGGCTCGCTGGACGACCAGTAACTATGATTATAGGTCAAGAGTCTCAGCCATATCAGCTGCATGGGTTGGAGATCCCTTGCTCAAAGACGAGCTGATGCTCGTCTTTGTCTCTTCTACAAAATTATCCATGGACTTGTGGCAGTACCCCTTCCAGACTATATCAACCCACACATAGGGTGTCCCGGTACTGTCACTCAAATGACCTTTCGACAAATTTATACTGATACAAAAAAAATATTACAAATATTCATTCTTTCCACTGGCAATAGTACAGTGGAATGCTCTCCCAGAAGCTGTTGTCAGTTTGCAAGACATTAATTGACTCATTCAAGGTCGCAGTTAGCAAACTGCAACACTCGCGGCCCTAGATTGTTGTTTTAACCCTGATTTTAACTCCACTTCACTATTTTAACCTTTCATCTTTTATCCCTTGCACTATCTTGCTTCTATCTTTTTCTTTTCAGCTAACCCAGCTCGACAGCGCACACCTGCCAAAAATGTCCGCGAGGGCGTATGTCAGTATATAAACCTGTAGATAGACTAGTAGGAAGTCAGCAGTAGCAGTAGCAGTAGGCAGTATACTGCTGTACTGCTAGCAGTTGACAGTATACTGCTGTACTGCTAGCAATTGGCAGTATGTATAACCACGTATACACACCATATGCAGATACAATCAACCGTACACAATCAGGATATTGATTTAAGATAGATAACGGTGTTCGAAATAGCCGACCATTTACCCAATATGGGCAATATGGGCCATTTTCAAGTTAGCAGTACGTATAGTCAGATAGTTTTGAAACTAATGAAATTATGGTCAAACTAAGGACTGGTCAGGACCTTGAAACTGGGCAAGTTTAAAAAAAATCGTTCTCTCAGTTTTCGAGATATCGGTGTTCGAAATAGCCGACTCCATACCCAATATGTGAAATATGGGTCATTTTCAAGTTAGCAGTACGTATAGTCAGATAGTTTTGAAACTATGAAATTTTAGTCAAACTTAGGACTGGTCAGGACCTTGAAACTGGGCAAGTATAAAGAAAATCGTTCGCTCAGTGTTTGAGACATCGGTGTTCGAAATAGCTGACGCCATACCCAATATGGGCAATATGGGTCATTTTCAAGTTAGCAGTACGTATAGTCAGATAGTTTTGAAACTAATGAAATTTTGGTCAAACTTAGGACTGGTCAGGACCTTGAAACTTGGCAATTTTAAAGAAAATCGTTCGCTTAGTTTTCGAGATATCGATGTTCGAAATAGCCGACCCAATCCCAATATGGGCAATATGGACCATTTTCAAGTTAGCAGTACGTATAGTCAGATAGTTTTGAAACTAATGAAATTTTGGTCAATAATAGGACTTGTCAGGATCTAGAAACTGGGCAAGTTTAAAAAAAAAAAAACATTCGCTCAGTTTTCGAGATATCGATGTTCGAAATAGCCGACCCAATACCCAATATGGGCAATATGGGCCATTTTCAAGTTAGCAGTACGTATAGTCAGATAGATTTGAAACTAATGAAATTTTCGTCAATGATAGAACTTGTCAGGACCTAGAAACTTGGCAAGTTTAAAGAAAATCATTCGCTCAGCTTTTGAGATATCGATGTTCGAAATAGCCGACCCCATACCCAATAACTGAAATATGGGCCATTTTCAAGTTAGAAGTAGGTTTAGTCAGATAGTTTTGAAACTAATGAAATTTTGGTCAAACTTAAGACTGGTCAGGACCTTGAAACTGGGCAAGATTAACGAAAATCGTTCGCTCAGTTTTCGAGATATCGGTGTTCGAATTAGCCGACCCAATAAAGGAATAACCAATAAAGGCCATTTTTAAGTTAGCAGTACATATAGTCAGATAGTTTTGAAACTAATGAAATTTTGGTCAAAATTAGGACTGGTCATTTTGGGGCGGGGCTCAAGTAATTTGACGAATTTATTCATAGATGCTGTTAGATACGGAAACTTAAGCGTGGATACGGACAAATATTGATATAATTTTATATATATTTACATGACTGAGACTGTTAAGGATGTTGCCGGTCACTTGCGTAAGCATAGATATTCGCTATGGTGTCAGCAACTGCTTCCAGTTAATGTGAAGTCACTTAGTACGTAGAGTGATCGGAAAGTACTTACAAAATTGTTGTCATTTCTTTCGCTTTTGTTATTTCGAGATGAAATTTCATCAAATAATGCAGCAATATATACTCGTTTACAAAACGAAATCAACCGTCTTGCATATTTTAGGCTAAGTTCGCCGTATTATTAGATAAAGCATCAGAATGTCGTATGTTTTCGAAAAAAAAAAAAAAAAAAAAAAAAAAAAAAAAGGTCAATTAATGTTAGAAAATTAATTTTCATTAAAAAATGTCGACCAACTTTTTTAACACCACAGATACACTAAAAAAAGTCAAACCCAGGGGTACAGGTGCGCCGAGTCACATGAAGTGATGTCATTACGCTGTCTCGTGCATGAACGTCTCACGTCATTGTTTTAAAATGACAATGGCATTTAATTACAAACGATCAATGTTTACTCGTACAATTTCATATCAATCGGTTGACTCAAACTTATTTTACAGCATTTTTTACGTACTTTCCGATCGCCCCTCGTACATACTGTTGCAGGCGGATAGGTCATTCGCATTTATTAGTCCCATCCGTAACAATTCCTTTCTTATTCATAATCAACCTTAAGTTTAGGAATCGTATTTGCAATTTCGATATCCGTATCTGTGTGTATGATAGCCGCAGCATCTGTTAGATAAGCGAACACATTTTGAAAATAGTCAAAATTCAGACACGGATGAAAATCTAAACCGATGGATAATACCACGTTGCTGAAGGCCCTATGGAGATTGTGGATTAGATATGATTCTTGCTACGAATATGACGGATAGATACGAAAGACTTATCAGCAAGCATCTGCATTTGCTAGTGTGACTGTACTATGACCAATAGGAGTGGTTGTTGAAACCATAGCGAACGTCTCCATATACGCAAGTGACTGGTAATATCCGTAACTTCTCCGTATATATCCGTGGCTGTCCCTATCATGCAAATTTATAAATCTATCAAGGCTTGTCCATATTTATTTGGCATTCATTCGTTATTTTAGCCCCGCCCCTTAAAGCTAAAAAATTAATCCGAAACTATTATTATAGGCCTATGTTAGTTAAACCTTGCCCTCAGACGTAAAGCTGCTACATGTAACTTGTTGAGAGAGAGCGTGTCCTCCTCTTCATACGTGTTGCTGAAAAATAATGGGTTGTACTGTTATGTGCTGTCCTTACTGGGGCCTGCATGTATGCTGGGATTTTGAATTTAATTGTATGGAGTCCTCATCTCTCTATTCCTATTTGTAATTATTGCTTGGCGCGACAGCGTCAAGCAATTGAAACGGAACGAGGATTTCTCCTCAATCTGTGGGGTTTTTCCTTCAATCTGTGGGGTTTCCCTTTGACATCCAGGGGCCTGGTTCCAGTCGCAATGTGTTGCTACACTTTTTGTATAATAAAGCAATTGAAGACGGAAACCAAACTTGCTCTCCGCCGTTTTTATTAGGGCTTGTGGGAAGAATGACGTACTTGGATCTAACGTTATAAACCTGGACGGATAATAATAAAACCCGGAACTTTGTCTTAGGTCCCACCAAGTACGAAAGCTTGAAATCCACCGTAGCGAGGAAGTGTTCATGACCGATGCGATCCATCGAGTTACCGAAAAACTCCACAAACCTACGAAAAACCACAACACACGGACAAATAATAGAATATACAGACTAGCCAAGCGTTCCTTTTAACAAGGAAAATTTATTTTTGTGTTGTTTTAGCCTTATGTTCGTTTTCATATTTTAGTTCAGTTCAGGTAACTGAGTGGCCGCCTATTGGGAATAGCTGCTCACTCGGCTTACTATATGTTTTGTTGGTATTGGTATAAGTAACCGAAGGGGTACCGCAAAGGCAGGTACAGTGTCAACTTTTGGAGCTTGTAAAAGACCACTGCCTATCCAAATTAATCAAGATACCTACTCGCAACGACAGAACCCTTGATCTTTTATTTACAAATTCCCCATCACCGGTCAATCGAGTGAAGGGGATGCCCCCGATTGACAAGGCAGATCATGACATAACCTATGTGGAATATGATATTAAGGCAAAACGAATCCAACAAGCCCCGCGAAAGATTTATCTCTATAAAAGAGCGGATATGGAAGGTCTCCGTGGCCATCTTGCGCGATTTAGGGATTCGTTCCTTTCATCTGACCATAGTCACATGTCAGTAAATGATATGTGGGTCAGTTTTAAGTCCGAGGTTCTCGAGGCTATTGAAAGGTTCATACCAACAAAAATAACCAAGACAAAATATAGCTTACAATGGATCGACCATTCGATCAAACGTCTTAATAGACATTTTTCACTTTTGAACGTAAATGCTGCTGGTGCGTGCGGTTACGACTTTCTGTGTGATGGGGGACGACTCGTGAGGGCATATGTGAGACTAAGAGGAGGCGCAATATGAAGAATTACAGTCAAAACTACCAACAGCCCAACGGAGACGAATTAAATAAGACATGCAATAAATGCTAAAGTGTAGGACGTCGATCTCTGTAGCTCAGTAGGTAGCAAGCTAGGATTCAAAACGAAAGGTTCTGGGTTCGAGTCCTTGTCGGACCACTTTTTTTTTTCTTTTCTTTATTTGTCTCCCCTGTGACAATAAAGCTAAGGAAATAAAAAGAATGTATTATCAGCTGATTATATTTATTGGCGAATGCAAGAATCAGGAAATGCCCCTGTGCATAAAATACTTGAATCGTAAAGGAACTGAAGTGCGCGACGGCACCTCACAATAATGTTTCTCTCTTGTTGACTTTTAACCTGTTGAAATCGACAGCTCGATCGTATTTGTTTTGGTAGAAGAGCTGATCTTCGAGCGATCCTCATGTCAATATTTCTTTCTTGGGGACATAAAATTGTTCATATTCTGAAGGCTTGTACAGGAATAATGTGGCTAGGATAAGTTAGCCATCCTGAATGACTTTAAATGTTTTCCGCGGACGTAAGGCACTAACTCAAATAGTATAGTGTACCTGTACAGACATATGTATATATATAAGGTGTAAAAACTACAGTTTCACGTGCTGTCTCGTGAGCGAACATAATTCATTTGGCATGTTTATACATGTATTTCAAACAGATACTCGAAAGCTTGGTGGGGTTTATTTGGTTGATGTTTCGTTTTGATCCCATACAACACCCATCTGCATGCCATAAGGGCGATATCCTAACTACATTATGCATATAGCCATACTAATAATTTGAGGTTTTGTAGGCCTTCAACAGTATTTCAGCCATATCGAGTGCGATAATTACGAATTTTAGATGTTTTTTGCAAGCCACAGGCTTTCTGTATGATCCTCATTTATTCTCTTGTAGTATGCGTGCTGTTTGTCTGGTTGACTTCAAATAAATATAATTAATCTTCAAACTAACACAATGTTATTTTCAAGTAAATAAATGATTATAAAACTAAGAAACATCTAGTCTTTTTTTTAGCTCACCTGAGCCGAAGGCTCACAAGGAAAGCTGATAGGATGGCCATGATCCGTCGTCCGTCTTCGTCGTCGTCCACAATCTTCTTCTCTGAAACCACTTGGCCAATCAAGTTGAAATTTTATGTGGAGCCTCCTTGTGTAGCGGCATTTCAAGTTTGATCGCGAAATCCATGTCACATGACCAATATGGCCGCCACGCCCATTTATGGTAAAAACCACTCAAAAATCTTCTTCTCCAGAACCGGCGGGCCGATTCCCACGAAACTTGGTATTTATCATCAGTGACTCAAGCCCATCAAAGCTTGGCAAAATGATGACCCTGGGATGACCTTGACCTATTTTACGGCAAGGTCAATTTTGGAAACATAAGCTTTTACATGGGAAAAAGTGAAAAGTATTGATTTTTTTAAACAATTGCAGCCAGAGACCTGAAAAGAGGTAGATGCAGACAACTAATGGTGTAGATAAAAGTATGTGATTAAATTAGGTCAAGGTCATCTCTTGACCTTGGCCAGTCTGTTTTCTATACACACTTTTCATACATCTTCATCTCTGAAACCGCTTGGCCAATCAAGTTGAAATTTTATGCGGAGCATCCATGGGTAGGGGGAACGAAAGTTTGATCATGAAATCCGAGTCACATGACAAAGATGGCCGCCATCAGTGACTCCAGCCCATTATAGTTTGATAAAATGATGGCCCTGGGATGACCTTGACCTGTTTTACGGCAAGCTTAATTTTGGAAACAGGCTGTTACATGGGAAAAAATGAAAACTATGGATTTTTCGAAAACGATTGCAGCCTGAGACCTGAAAAAAGGCAGATGCAGACAACTAATGGAGTAGATGTAAGTATGTTATTAATTTAGGTCAAGGTCATCTCTTGACCTTGACCAGTCTGTTGTTCATACACACTTTTAAAACATCTTCATGGCGGCCCCCGTGGTCGAGCGGTTGAGAGCGCTGTTTCTTAATCACTCGATCATCTCACCGCTGTCTCTGGTGTAGGATCGCGCCCCGCACTGGCCAAATGTGAGACAAGCCAAGTTCTGTTTGCGAGGTGGTTTTTCTCGGGGTTCTGCCGTTTTCGCCCCACCTACTGTTTGGCCCGTTTCATATGAGCTGAAATTATCTTGAAAGAGACGTTAAACTGAATAAAAAAAAAAAAATTCACCTCTGAAACCGCTTGGCCAATCAAAGTGAAATTTTATGTGGAGCATCTATGGGTAGGGGGAACGAAAGTTTGTTTGTGCAATCTGGGTTACATGAACAAGCTGGCCGCCACGCCCATATATGGCTAAAACCACTCAAAAATCTTCTTCACCAGAGCCGGCAGGCCGATTTTCACGAAAATCGGTATGTAGCATCGATGACTCCAGCCCATCATAATTTGATAAAATGATGACCCTTGAATGACCTTGATTTGCGGATCCAAACATTTTTACGAGAGGGGGTCCAACCAAAATGGTAAAATATTGTCGCAGACGAGGGGGGGGGGGCGGTCCAACCCCCCCCAAAAATATCCCAAAATTACCTTTTTTTAGTTAAACTTTTCAATTCCGGGGGGGGGGGTCCGGACCCCCGGTGAGCGTTTACAGGACAATTGGTCCTCTGGTTTTCATTACGTGTTGCTAGACGGAATATTTCCATCGGTATTCTGTTAGACCTCTCCATACACAGAAAAGGAGCGAGGTAACGAAGTGTATTGGAGTGCAGGTTAGCCAGCTGATCAAACGTGCTGCGAACCTTGCTTAACCCTAAAACAGGACAATATTCTGAATTTTAAGCGCGCATACACACCCTGTCTCACAAACACACACTCACGCAAACACGTTCCGTAGAGGACTTTGTCTCGCAGTGGCTCAGTCAGTCGCCTCTTAAAATCACATGGCAAAAATAAATACGTAGTTGATATAAGACAGGAACATTTGACTCGTTTCGCAGGTTGAGCGCGAGAACGAAACGCCTACAAATGAAAATTGTTGTCTTTCCGTTAAACTGTCTAATTCTGATGGAACAAGGAACCAGAAGTGACCTTTGACACGAAATATTTTCTAAAATCGCATCATACATATATCACTTATCCTGTTTGCCATTAAAGATGCGTTACTCGTTCAATGCGAGTCGGATTTACAAATGCTTGGCGCGAATAAAATGCCTCCATTTTAACAGCATTCAATGCAGAATTCGATTATTTTAGACACTCGTGTGTATAACTAGGCGTCGCTCGTTCGATAAACCGAGGTCCCGGCTTCATATGACCATAACTGTTGGTGGGAAAAACCAATATCAACTATTTGTTATCGCCATGTGACATTTTACATACTGGCTTATGTATATACGTACATTGGTTCTACTAAGCTACATTTTCACGTGTTTTTCGTGAACGCACAGAAAACTTTATACATGTATAGAATTACATGGCATGATTTACGATTTGAAACATAAGTTGATCTTTAATTTTATGTGCAGTTTTTTATTCTACGCCTTACAACGTTTTGACATATTTCAAGTCATCTCGAGCATGGTCGGTTATCCATATCAGGATAACGTGTCCGTGAATACCCCATGAAACACACTTTTATACGGCAAAACTTTGGTATGCATGGGTATACCTATTTTAAGCTCACATGAGCCCTTTGGCTCAAAAAGCGAGCTTGCATGCAAAGGTACTGAAGATTTATGTCCGTCAAAACATTTAGTCCCATATGACATTAGCTCATGAGTGGGACGAAAAACACCAAATCAATCAATTTCTAGCACATGTACAAAATTTAGGACAAAATTGTCAGATAGGACGCCAAAATAGTTGTCCTACGTTTAAGACAAAATCTGAGAACTTCCTAAATTTCTTGAGTTTGATGAAACACGACTTTTGTCTTTAAAACGTCCTAGGACATTTTCAAGGACAAAATCTTGTCTTAAACACTTTGATGAAACTGGCCCCAGGGGTGTGTCTGCTCCTGCCCGGGGGCTATATACATGCATATGTCAAAATATTCAAACATCTCTGCAACCGCATGGCCGATCAAAGCCACACTTCATGGAAAGGGAACGAAAGATTGTATAAATGGCCGCCATGGCTATAAACTGCAAAAACCTTTAAAATGTTCTTCAGAACCAGTAGGTCTATGATTTTGAAACTTGGCATTAAGCATCTACAAAGTTTATACATGGCCTAAATCATGACCCAGGGATGATATTGACCTATTTTACGGCAAGGTCAACTTAGGATGCCCATGCATCTAAAAACACAGATTGTGAGTACTCGGTAGAACTGCCTCTGCGAGGCAGTTTTAGCGTGTATCAACAATCTATGTTTTGAGCAAAATAAAAAGATAAAAATGTTGAACTGAAAATTTTCATTTTTTACAACTTTAAAAACACTGTATATTGCTTGTTAAGATTTTGTTATGCTAGCGCCAAGATACACGGCACCATTTTAGTGCACATGTATTACACATGCTGACAAGAGAGCTACATGTACAACACCTTGATCATTCTTAACCTTATGGGCATTTTTTTGCGTCCGGAATCGGGCGAGCATAAATGCGCATAAGCTTCTTACTCAATCAGAATTTACATAAATAATAAATTTAATTGGTTTGTTGATTTGAGGTTTAACGTTAATCCAACAGCAAAGGTCATATGGAAACGAGACATCAGTTTATAGTATCATCCGACAGACTTAAGGATCCCGGGATCAAACCCGCGGCCCCTGGTTTAAAAGAACGAACACATGCCGTTAACACTAACTGTTTTCGGCTTGTCAAGCAGCAATGTGGTTTGATAACTGATCCTGCTTGATAAAATCTTTTTTTTTTTTTTTTTTTTTTTTTTTTCGAGGGGCCGTGGGACAAAAATTCAACAGCCAAACACAGCACAATATTAGGTTCACGGATGTCGTTTCGTTTGTTTACATATAAAAAGCCGGTAAATACTTATATATAAATATATATATATAAATATACTTTGCATGAATATGTATATTCAGGAATTGTCTATCAGTATAAGCACCATCGTAAATGCCTGCGATACAAAAAAGTCATTACAGCAAAGATTGATGCAACATCACACAACATGTGATAAAATGGAGTAATTGAAAAAAAGCAATATCGCTTTGGCAACAACCATCAACAAGACAATGAACACTTCGTCGTAGGTTGCTGCCCAATTGATCAGTCTTACAATCACAGGTGACACAAACCAAATTCTGCTTGTGGGTGTGCCAAGTCGTTTTCTCAGGGTTCTCCCCTCCCCCCAACCTTGTTACTGATTTATCCGTCTCATATGAACTAAAATAATCTTGAACGGGGCGAAAATTGTATAAAAACGAAATTATGATCTGAAATGAGCACAATCAGACTCTTATCTGTAATCAAGTAACAATCGAATGACCTGGAATCGATACAATTAAATTTCACATCCTCACTAAGGTGGGCGTAGTGTAATTCTGGGCCCTGATTAGATTTTAACAGATAGCAAAACTTCTCCGATGTTACTCGCGCCTATAAGAAAAAATGCATTTACATTCCATCATGCATGCATGCTTAATGTAAACCATATAACGAGGAATATTCGGGGTCTCACGTACATACTGGACCCTGGTCTCGACCGAAAGACGGAGTTACGCGTTGGATTGAACGCGAGGCCCGTTTTACGAGGCGACTGACTGAACCACTACGACATGGAGTGCTTTATGAAAACACTTTAGCAACTCATAAAAATAATAATGTGTTAGTTTTATTTTAATCATATTTATTTGAATTCAACCAGGGGCCAGTTTCATGAAAAAAGTTCCTAGGACAAATCTTTAAAGTGTCCTGGGACATTTTCTGAGACGTGCGTAAGTCGGTTTCATCAACACGTCCTTAAAATGTCCTACAACCTAAATTTGCGTTTCATCAAAAACGTCCTATTTTAACTATGCTCTTCTCTTTGGCCCCATAAATATCATGTGCTAGATCACGTGCGAGCTTATTTTAGCTGTGTAATAGCCTTACAAGTTTTAGCATTTGCAAAAAAAGCTATTGGCCGTTTTTAGCTTTAACGTCGTTTGGGTATATCGCTCTATGCATGTAGGGTGGTTATTCATGGTTTAATAGTGCACATGTTGTTGTCTCGGATGTAGCTTGTATTTAGTAACACTTAATTCATTAAAAAAGTCTTAAGGTGGCGTCATACCTAGCCGATTTTGACACACGATGGCCACACGAATATGAAATTTTTATTTTTAATTTCGCGCGATTTTCGTCACGAATTTGGTAAAAAGCCAATATTGAGCCGATGCATACACGAAGCCTGCCGATGGCCACACGATGGACACGCGAATAGCTCACGATCATACCCGAAGGACTCGCGAAGATAGAGGAACTGGCAGTTTTGCATACGATGTTGATGCGAATGATACACGAAGGCCTCACGATGGCTTCACGATGGCCTGACGACATCGTGTTAAGTGTTAAATGTATTCCCGATTGTGTCCCGAAGGCATCAGGTGAATCAGGAATTTATTATCGGTTAAGATTCATTTTCTTACAAATGTTTAATATATTTGGCCCCATTTAGATAATAGTAGTCTTTGTATCGACTACCCTGTTGAAAGTTTAGTAATTCTCTTTGGCTCCATGTTGCCATACCTAAAGCGTCACTGACGAGACTTTAATAGTCGAAACCGCGGTATGACCCATCCCCTTTCTCATTAATGTGCTAGCTGCTCTTAAAGGATCTCAAGATTTAATTTTTATTTATGGGTTGTAGTCAAGGCTTGGAGTCTTGGAGTGGTCTTAGGCTGCCGTATTGGAGTGGATTCTTGAAGTGGAACCCTGGAGGGAAAGTTTCGAGTGGAACATGAAATACTTTTTTTTTTTTTTTTTTTTTTTTTTTTTTTTTGAATACAAAGAAAGTTTCCGATATGGGTGTTAATTTCAATTATAGCCATACCATGTTCAAACAGATTATCTAAGATAAGGATCTACCAAAATGTACATGAATGATGTGCTAAGACATTAACAGTCATCTCCAAAATAACGTTTTATTGGTTTTGTTTTGATATAGTTTTCTGCTCAACTCCGCAGTTCCACTGCACTCCATAAAATACACGGTACCTACATATACTGTAGGGCTGGTGGTTGAACGAGCCCCAGTCTCATTTGCGTTCAAACATGGTTTCTTTTGAGAAAGCATTTTTGTATGCTTTCGTTGTTGACGTCCATAGTAATAAGTTAATTAATATCAGTTACTTTACAACACTGTTCAAGCGTCATGGTGACAGTTTGCTAGTACTTTAAATCCGTCTTTCACATGAAACTGACACAAAACTGTTCTTGTTAAAACGCTCGTTTGTCGAACTCTGCAATGGGTTTGTCTATTAGAAAAAAAAAACGGGCGCTGCTTTAAAGACAGAGTAATGAACAAACCAAATACCTGTAAGAGATGATGTTGCTCCTGCAGGAGTTTTTTGTCACCAGCTTGATGTATAGCAGCAGTGCTGCAGCCTTCTTTTTCCTAATTGTTTTTTTTTTTTTTTTTTTTTTTTTTTTTTTTTTTTTTTCATCGAAATACGCCATGATTTAAAAGTATTCCACTTGAGGCTTCTGAGAAATGTTGTGTGGGTGCTAATTGTTTTTGTTTTGTATGTCCACGTTATCCGGGGAAATATTATAACAGTTTTGGTTAATATCGTGTTTCCATCCTGGTGCAATCGTGTTCTAGATTTTTCAAATACGATGCTTATACGATGGCGTTGCGAAGGCTACCCGATGTCGTGTTGCCTTCGTAACACAATCGGGCAGCATCGTGTGACCCTCGTAGTGACATCGTGTAGCAAAACCTAGCCGATGGTGCCGATGACCACACGACAGAAGTACGATGTAGTCCCGATGTGAGAAGATGGCCTCACGATGGCTTTACGATGGCCAAGATGTACTCGCGAACTCAACACGAAATTGAACCATCGTGTGTCCTTCCTGTATACACAATCGGGCAGCATCGTGTGACCCTCGTAGTGACATCGTGTAGCAAAACCTAGCCGATGGTGCCGATGACCACACGACAGAAGTACGATGTAGTCCCGATGTGAGAAGATGGCCTCACGATGGCTTTACGATGGCCAAGATGTACTCGCGAACTCAACACGAAATTGAACCATCGTGTGTCCTTCCTGTATTTTTTTGGCATGTCAAAGATTTTGATGCCGCTCGCGATGGTACTGCCGAAGGCTTAAAAAATCTCCCGATGGACATACGACGGGTAGCGATGCACTCACGAATAGCCCGATGTCTTCACGATCCCCGCCGAATTTGAAAATTTTCATAATCGTGTGTCCGTCGCGTGTTAACATCGGCTAGGTATGACGCCTACATTAATCAATATTTTCAATTTCGATTTTGGAGAATAAAAACTAATATTTAAGAAATTTTTAAATTACTGTAAAGTTGTCAAAAGATTTGAGTTATTTTGCAAAATTTTCTTGGTAAATAGCAACTCAACCATTTACATAACTTTTTCTTCAGTATGGAACATTTTCTTCCAATCTGCTAACAAACATCTCCAATATGTTTATCTTTTTGTATTATCAGATTTTATATCGACTACCCTTTTGAAAGTTGCAAATTTACAGTATTTTTTGTGGCTCCATGTTGCAAAATCTAAACGGTCACTGAAGGGACTTAAGTAGTCGAAACCGCGGTATGCCATCCCCTTTTTTATAAATATGTTTTTAAAAAAAGAAATTTTTTGAATTTTTGCTCAAACCACAGAATGTGGGCACACACACTCAATGTTTCGGAGAAAAATGTATGCCCTTTAGATCCCAGTTTTACTATATAAATGTGGGATGTAAGGGGATATACATTTCACGTACAAGTATGCGTGATGCTGATTTTACTCTCGCCGTTTGATTGCGCAACTTTCTGGCAATCCTACGACTATGCATGTGTGTGGTACTCCCGTGTAGCCCGTCTTATTCACCTTTTATATTGTCGCTAATTCGTTTTAGTCTCTTTGATTGTGACACTCCCTAGTAATCCTATCTATTTTGATACTCAATGAAGTTATTTTTGCTTAACCACGCCCTCACGCTTCCCCCGTTTTTTTATTTGACATCCTTGGTAACTTACAGCATTTTAAACAGACGTATTTATGGGAAATTGACAGAAGAACATTTTGATGTTAATTATGCACTAGTCATTTGTAACCACGCCCCCACCCCCGTGGAATAGCGGGGATTTTGACTTTCGGTCCAGCAAATCCCCACTAAAAGCCCCAACCTGCAGGGACTGCTCGTCGGTAAAACCATTGCTGTTTTACCCGCAGCCTGCTATATTGTTTCTTTCATTTCACGACCCTTTTTGCCTATATAAAGCAAACCAGGGTGTTCCCCCCCCCCGCACTTCCGTGGAAAACTTGAACTTTGTTCAAAGTCCCGCTCATTTCCACGTCTGTCCCCCGCCCGCTCTCGGGGATGGGGGCTTGGTTACAAATGACTAGTGCATTAGCGATGTTTTATATACATGTGTGTTTGATATACATATGTATCTGTATCTGTATGAAATGTTTAATGAGAAACACTTGATGACGATCAGCCAAATTGCCTACATGCATGTTGCATTGTTATGCCAGTTGGTTAAGCTCTTTCATTAAATGTTGTGATGAAAAGTGGAAGTGGTAACTTCTGCAGTTTCATTGAAAATATTTGATTCTTACAGATTTAAGAAGGTTCCTTCCCCCCTTTTCACATTCTGAATAGGTTGTCGTGGTGACTTGAAAAGATACATTTTCGAAGGAAACATTCAAACAAATAGTCAAAAATGTATTGGGGATAAAGCTGATACTCAATGCACATGAATGTCTGACAAACCCCTATGCATTTTATTCAGTGTGGTTACCATGTTAACTTATAGGTTCAGTAAGCATAGACTGGCGGTGTTTTCGGTATTTCTAATAAACCATGAATGATGCCACATTCTCGTCGGAAGCCCCCAGTAGCGAAAACCCGTAGTGCAGTGGTTAGTTGAACAATGGGCTGTATAGACGATACAGGACAGTTGCAATCATTTATTAATACGTCATCTAGTTCGTTTCGGTGGTTAAAACAATAAAAAATGTTAATATACCTGCCCCTGAATACCCTAGGTTTTTTCAACCTCGGTCGGTCAGCATCTTCTAAATCTTCCAATTCTTATTCAAAGACAGCAGTCATTTTTAGTATATGTTCACAATTTAGGACAAAAAATGTCAGATAGGACGCCGAAATAGTTGTCCTACGTTTAAGACAAGAAGTGAGAACTTCTTAAATTTCGCGAGTTTGATGAAACACAACTTTTGTCTTTAAAACGTCCTAGGACATTTTCAGGGACATAATTTTGTCTTAAACGCTTTGATGAAACTGGCCCCAGGTAAACAACACGCATACAATATCACACAGAATAAATATGGATCAAAAAGAAAACTTATGTCTTGCCAAATTAATTTACTACATCGTAACCAGCACACTGGATATGGCTGAATTACTGTTGAAGGTCTACAATAAACAAAATTAGTTGTGTGGCTTGGCGAAATGTAGCTACATGTAGGATGTTGCCTCCATCGCACTTCGTATGGCATGTAGATGACTGTCGAATGAGCGAAACTTCGACATCAAGCTGATAATCTGTTTGAAATATAAACAGAATGAATTATGTTCGCTCACGAGACAGCACGTGAAACTGTAGTTTTACATCTAATAAACACAGATATATGTATCTGAACATGTACACTATACTATTTGATTTATTGTCTTGCGCATTTTAGTTCAGTTTTACGTCTATTCAAGATTATTTCAGCTCACCAATCAGTAGGTGGGGTGAAAACGTGAGCACCCTAAGAAAAACCACCTGGCACTCCCGCAAGTTGAACTTGGCTTGTATCATATGTGGCCAGTGTGGGGCTCGAACACACACAAGACACAGCGGTGAGATGAACGAGTGATTAAGAAACGCTCGGCCATGGGGGCCGCTAAGTTATTAAAGGCGGTCAACTAATCCTAGCCGCATTATCTGTACCAGCCTTCAGAAAATAAATGTTGACGTGAGGATCGGTCGCGGGTCCGCTCTTCTGCCGATTACGGCTTAAATCGGTGAAAAGACAAGAAGACTTAGTGAAAAACCTATACGTGCGGACTGCCTTCTCACTACACAATTTAATCCACAAATTAACGATTTTAGTATTAAATGCAGTAGTGCATTTTGTGAGTTTTGCATTTTTTTTTCTTTTCTTTTCTTTTTCATTTTCTAAGCTATATTGTCACAGATGCGAAAAAAGGAAGCAATCAAGAATAAAAAAAGAATTTTTGTCCTAGCCGGACTCGAACCCAGGACCTTTTGGTTTTATTCCATACATGCTACCTACTGAGCTACAGAGTAAGACGTCGTGGACTATTTCTTTTTTGCCTGTCTTGTTTAATTGGTCTCCGTTAGGCTATAGGTAGTTTTTACCAAGTAATTATTCATATCGCCCCTCGTCATCGTCTCAAATATGCCCTCACGAGTCGTCCCCCATCACACCGAAAATCGTAACCGCACGCGCCAGCAACATTTACGTTCAAAAGTGAAAAATGTCTATTAGGAAACGAGAAAAACTGTATTTGCGTGCTCGAAAGTCAAGCAGTCCTGACATTAAGAACCATTACAAACGGTTCAGAGCACATGTACAGAAAGCCATCAGAGATGCATATTGGAAACATATTTCCAATACATTCTCCTTTGAAATTGATGATAATGATCCCGATTGCCCAAGAAAAAATGAAAAATGTAAAAGGTTTTGGTCATTTGTTAAGTCCCTCAAAAAAGACGCGTCAGGGATCACTTCACGAAGAGAAAACGGAATCTTAAAAACCGACACTGTTGATAAGGCAAACATCTGCAATAAACAATTTCAGTCTGCATTTACGCGCGAGACTGACTCTGAAATTCCCTCCAAAGGCACAAGCCCTTTTACCCCATTGGGTGAAATCACAGTTGGCCCTAAAGGGGTCCTCAAACTGCTGAATGGGCTCAAGGTTCACAAGGCACCTGGGCCAGATGGCCTGAGTGCTAGGGTATTAAAAGAATGTAGCTCTGAAATTGCTCCCATCTTAGCCTTTATCTATGTACAATGTCGCTTGCTCAGGGAACTGTACCAGGCAAACGTGGCCCCGGTGTATAAGAAAGGTGAGAAATATGACGCAGCTAATTACAGACCGGTGTCGCTAACTTGCATCTGCTGCAAAACCTTAGAGCATATTATAGTCAGCAACATAAATAAGCATCTTTCCCTTGAAAATATTCTTGCTGACTGTCAGCATGGTTTCCGTAGTCAGAGGTCTTGCGAGACCCAGCTGGTTCAGTTCTTTCACGACATGGCTGAGGGTCTGGATGGGGGGTCCTGGTATTCACTAATCACTAAAAATTTAGCCATTTATTCACTGTCATTAAAATTTTGGCTTATTCATTAAAATTAGCTCGATTATTCATTAAAATTAATATGATAATTACTAGTCATGCCTTCTTCACCCAGCTAATATCCATAAGCAAATAGGTGTTCCCCCCCCCCCCTAAGGCATCCCTTAACACAAGCCACACGGACTAGTTCTATGATATTAGATTGTAGACTGCTGAGTGCAACCTTGATATCAATATCTTGAGAGAAGCATACATACTCTGCTAGACCACAAAGCCTTGTAGAAACTTTCCGAAATAGTATACCGATTTTTATAGCAAATCCCCTTTTAAATCTGTTGGGGGTATAATCCCCTCCACCTTAAATACTGAATACGCCCTAAGATTTACCCTGAATCTTTCTCTTCAGTTATGAATACCAAAGGTTTTTAGAAAAAAATGCAACTTCAGGGATAAAAGTTATATTAAAATGCTGTTGTTTTTATTTAGTAAACTAGTTAGCATTATGAATACTTTTTATTGCATAAATACCCGTGCCACACGATATTAACAGCCATTTATTAATGAAGAGAAAGCCATTTATTAATATTGCAATTCACGTGAGCGCGTGCTGTTAATACATGGCTTTTAGTTATCCAGTTCCGGGGCCTTCTTAAAAACAATGTATTACTACGCGTCGCACGTGTAGTCTGCTCAGACGCAAGATGGACGCGAATCTACAATTTTGGCCGAAAGTTGGGGAGACTGTAACGCACACTGGCAGCAAACCAACAGAAACTTTCAAAGTAACTGAGATCAGAGAGGAGTTTCCCTGCGCAGTGTACATAATCCGATCGAAACACGACGGGAGATTGGTGCGAGCGCATCGACATGAGCTGGACCCTGTCACGCCACCAAGGACAGCCGAGACACCGACACTTCATGACCTTGTTCACACAAGCAACCGTAAGTATTCAATTAAAAAAAAGATGCAAGCACACCCCACACAACAATCACTTTGTCCCATATGAGCCCAGCGAAGGGAAGATTAAATGGGCAACGCACTGCACAAGCGTTGCTGTTTTCCTTACTGGGACGTTTTCATGCAACCCCTTAAACAATTTGTCTATTAAATAAACATGAACTTCCCGTCCGTTCTGCACCGCGTTTCAACCATCACCCAAGTGGTCGGGAATACATTCTAGCCAGTGCATATTGTCAGCTTGGCGTGTCACCAACATATTAACCATTCAGATTCAGCAGAGGCAGTGACTACCTGCCCGCACTTAAATCTTGGTGGATTATTATGCCTAACAATTTGCATTTTATCTGCTGGTTTTCTGCTCATGAATGAGCAGGGACGTGAGAATAACGATCGTCGGGTTTCTAAACCAAGTCCGGGTTTCTAAAAGTCCGACATAAACCGCTCTGTACAGTGTCAGAAAAAGGCTAGAAACTTGAAAAAGTTGAAATTATTATCCGTGGGGCGGAAACAAAGGCCCTGATCAGCTGTGAAGTTACCGCACACTTGATCTGTGCCTTTTTTCGCATAGTCAAAAACTCGATTTTCTCATGAAGCGGCTCAAATGTAGGGTTAACCAAAACCACCCTGAAATCTGGGTGGTTTTGTTGAACTGTATTCTGATTTATTGTTTTTGTAAGGTTTAACTGGAAACCAGCAAATGCAAAAATATGGAACTGAATTCATGTCTTGAATATCATTCCTTCACAAATCTGTCAATATAACATTTAATTATTACATGTATCTGCTGGATTCAAGTTTATTAACACCAATATAACAAAGCAAGTAGACACATTCCCCATTAAAAAATCAAGGGGTTCTGTTAACCTGTATGTCTGTCATTCATTTCGAGTAAGCTTGGAACCAGCAGATAATGCATATGCATTCACTCTACCATATCAAGAGAGATATCTTTGAGGGTTCAAAAAGAGAAGTTTCAAGATCTTGACCATTTTATTTCGCATCTTCAAGGGAGATAATCCAACAGTTAATCATTAACCACATAAATGCATTTTGACCTCCCTTATCATGTTTTGATTTCCATGGCCTTCTCTACAATAGAAGGAAAATAAATGATGAAAAAATGGGAATTAAAAGTTCCAAACAAACTATGTACTGCTACAGTTTAAACCGCTCAATGTTTAGTATGTAATTGTCAAATTGCAGAATTTAAGGCTACATTTGTCTGTTAACACACATAGGTGGATAGGTGCACACTATCATTTCAAAGACAATGGCAGTCTATTTCTTCAGTTGTGTCAGTCCCCATTGGAAACAGATATGCTTACAAGTAATGACGGGCATAAATTTACAGATTTCATCACAGTGCATACATAGTGGATTTAACTTCTCGTGAGAACAGAGAACAATTAAGTTTCTACAGAAAATTGTCAAAGAACCAGTGATCTTAGTCTTCTTAAAGACAATCAGATTTTAGCTGTATCATGAGAAAACCTGTTTACTATTGTAGCTTTACAGGCATCACATTTTGAATAATAAAAACATACATCACGAAAACATGTCCGTGTAATATTTACCCCCTTATACCCCACAGTTATATAGCAAAACTGGGGTTTGTCGGGGCATACCGTTTTTTCTTATTTTTGCTCGAAAACATAGATTGGGGGTACTCGTTAGAACCGCCTCGCCGAGGCGGTTCTAACGAGTACCCACAATCTATGTTTTGAGCAAAAATAAGAAAAATATTGACAATTTTTCTACTGAAAATTTTCTTTTTTTACAACTATAAAAATCTGTATATTACATGGGCCTGTTTTCGTAATGTAAATGCTTTACATATACACATATAAAACAAATATACATTATATACTGAACAAAAAAAGAAACCCCCACAATAACATTTTTTCTAAATTCTGAACAAACTATGATATTATCACATAAATAGAGGATCTTACACGAGTGGTCATTTCAAGTGAAATTTATTAAACAAGCTTCAGCAAGTGTATGATTCGTTTTATCATATGACTCTCAAAAAAGGATTTTATCACTTTTAAAGTGGATATATATATATATATATATATATACATATATATATATATATATATATATATATATATATATATATATATATATATATATATATATATATATATATATATATATATATATATATGAGGCTTGTTTAGGGCATTTTGGGATATGGGATACTCACCCATTTTAATTATGGGATATGGGATATTGACCCTATTTATTTTGGGATATGGGATATTCATGAATTTTGAAATATGGGATATTGGAAGTTACTGTGGGATTCGAGTTAAATTGCTTTTGATATGGGATATTGCTGATGGTTTATTTTGGGATATGGGAAATTGCCTAGCCCTCTAACCAAGCCTCATATATTCTCAATGAAAATTAACATTGTTGTTATGGACGTCATCAATGACCTTACATATTCCAAAATAAGTGTCAGTTACACGTGTGGTCATAATATAGGGATGAAACATGTTTTTGGATGCATTAACATTCGCTGGGTTCCGAGGAAAGTGTTGAAACCCGAGGGCGGAGCCCGAGGGTTTCAACACCTTCCGAGAAACACAGCGAATGTTAATGCACGCAAAACCTTGTTTGGTCACTATTATTGCATAAATGTTTTAACTTTAATTCTTTTAATATCGTGAATTTGTAGATGGCGTGCCTAACATTGTTTCTTGAAGATTTTACGTTAAAAAAGTGTGCACATGTGCTGTGCATTTTTTTCCATGTTTGCACTATTTTAGTCGACAGAAATATCTCATTCAATTTTGATCAATATGAAAATCATTGTTTTTTGGTTTTTTTGTTTTTTTTTTGCATTAATTAGCCATATATGAAATGAAAAGGGTCCAAACTAAATGAAACCTGAAATATCACTGTTTTAACTTTAAATTCTAAATATCTTAGGTAGTGTATTGTTGTGCTTCTTTTTTTGTTCAGTACATAAAAAGCCATTGGTCAACTATATCAGTGATAAAAACTGACAAAATATAATAGTAAAAAAATACACGTCCTACTGTGAAAAAAATAAATAAATTTGTCAACATTCTATCATCATATGAGCCGCAACGCGAGAAAACCGGTCTTCGGGGTTTCCGACCAGGTCCGACACAAACCGGCCTGTACAGTCTCAGAAGCAGGCTAGAAGCTTGAAATTTCGGATTTAAGAAGAAGAGAAATAGTACTATCCGTGTAGCGAAAACAAAGGTGCTGATCAGCTTCGCGGTTACCGCGAAGCTGATCTGCGCCTTTGTTTTCGCATAGGCAAAAATCCCGTTTTCTCACGATGCGGCTCATATCATATCACTTGTTATATTTCACAGTCCCAGCTACAATAACAGTCCCAGATACAATGACAGTTCCAGTTACAGAGGCTGAAGAGACAACACTAAATTTAACCGACTTTTTAACAGACTGGACAGAACTTTACTCTGATCCTTGGGGTGTCCAAGATTTTACGCCTACCCCTCAACCATTTACTGAGAATAACAGTACTGACCAAACTCCCACTAACAATGGAGCAGACTCAGACTTAGATGATGCTGATCTGGATAAAATTTTGACAGACATAAAACCAAAATCAACAGTGAATGCAGAGTTATGGGCCATGAACAGATTTCATGGTAATTATTTTCAGCACTTGGCCTTGCAAAAACTTTTTTTTTTTTCAACTGTAAAAGCTAAAAAAAAATTTTGGAAAAATTTGATATTTTTAATATTTTTGCTCAAAACATTGAGAGTCGTTCTTTTTCCACTTTTTCGCGGTTTTCTTCTAGTAATATCAGAATGTCCGAAGGTACATTTTGTCGCGTTGAGGTTCAATATATGGATCAGAGATGATACTGATCCAACTTGTCAACTTGTTTGAATGTTATACAAAGTAAACAATAATAACTAACCCAACTTATCAAACTAATACTAACATTTTACTGCCTGATAGCTTCCCTGTTATATAGAGGATCTTACACTCGTGGTCATTTGATATGAAATTTATTAAAAGAGCCTTCGGCGAGTTTAATAAAGCTCATATGAAATGACCACGAGTGTAAGATTCGTTTTATCATATGACTTTTAAAATAGGATTTTATCGTTTTCAAAGTGCACATATTTTCAATGAAAATTTACATTGTTGTTTAATACAGACGTCGTCAATGATGTAACGTATTCCCACAAAAGTGTTAATACATGTGTGTTCATCAATTGTTATGACATGACGTTATCCACTGGAAAACAGCAAACGTCATATGATAAATTGTTTTAAAGATTAGGCTAAAGTTACAATTGCTTTTAACTTCTAACTTTGCTAACCAACTTGTACTAACATTTTACAGCATGGCAACAGAAGAGAAATCTGCCAATCGACTTGAAAACTGTTGATGCCAACAGCCTTGCTGCTCATATGAAAAAATTCTATGCAGAGGTTAGAGGGTTAGATGGCAAGATGCTGTCACCGAGCACTCTGAGAGGGCTCAGAGCCGGACTACACCGCATAATCATGTCAGCACCAAACAACAGAGATATTAACATTCTGACTGATAAGGCTTTTATTCAAGCAAACAAAATGTTTGAGGCCATGTGCAAAAATTACATACAAAAAGCCAACCCAAGGCAAAAGCACCACCCTGCCATTGAACCGGGAGATTTAAGAAAAGTTGGAAGTTATCTTCATAATTACAGAACCAGTCCTGAGAATTTAGTTCTTGCATTTTGGTTTGTGATAAGTTACAATTTTGCTAGAAGAGGGAGGGAGGGTTTCAGGGAAATGACTAGGGAAACTTTCGAAATAAAAACTGATGATGAGGGTAAAGAGTATTTAACAATGGCTCTAACTGAAAGTAACAAGAATTGGCAAGGTGGTAGTTCAAGCAAAGCATGGGACTACAGTGATGTACGTGCCTATAGTGTCAAGTTTGAAAATGAAGGTATCAATATTGTAGATGTGTATAAGTTCTACCTAAGTAAGTTGAATCCAGAATGCTCTGCTCTCTTCCAGAGACCAAAATATAAAAATTGGGGTCTGGAAGAGGGCAGCATCTGGTTTGACAATGTTCCTATGGGTATGAACAAGATTGGTGAACTTATGAAATTAATTTCCAAGCGTGCAGCTCTTTCAAAGATATATACCAATCATTCTGTCAGAGCAACAGCTATAACTATTATGTATCAAGGTGGTGTAGACACAAAACAGATTTGCAAGATCACAAAACACAAATCTGAAGAAACACTAAAACATTATATAGATGACCAGTCGTCTGCACAGAAAAGACAGTGCTCTGAAATTCTAAACTCTGCTTTCTCTGCATCCACCACAGTAGGTCCACATGTACAGAACAGGCATGTCCAATCTGCTAACACTGCTTCAGATCACACCATGATTGCTGACCCTGTCCCACTTCCACTATTACATTCTGTCCCAGCTTCGATATCCCAACCAATACTGCCTGTGCCACAAAGCAACACCTCACCCACCAGAGCAGATATGACTCAGTCTACACAAATATTTTCTTCAAATAAGAGTGTTAGCTTCCCACTTCAGCGGCCCCAGACCTTCAATTTTAATGTGACTGGAGGCGTCTGCCATTTCAACTTTCATTATAGCGAACCACCACCTAAGCAAGACTCCAACCTACAATAAGAAAAAGCTATTATGATCTAAGACCGGTTTTGAAAACAAAGGGGCATTTCAAATGTTATTTTTATACACACATATACAAGAATCAGTATCAAATTTAACAA